>CM033469.1:406091845-406118950 GCA_019447015.1 Hymenochirus boettgeri | reverse complement strand
GACCAGCTAAACAACTGATTATTACTGATGACCTAGCTAAACACTGATTATAACTGATGACATAGCTAAGCACTGAGTACAACTGATGACATAGCGAAACACTGAGTACAACTGATGACATAGCGAAACACTGATTATAACTGATGACATAGCGAAACACTGATTATAACTGATGACATGCTAAACTATCAGTTATAATCAGTGTTTAGCTATGCCATCAGTTATAATCAGTGTTTAGCTATGCCATCAGTTATATTCAGTGTTTAGCTATGTCATCAGTTATAATCAGTGTTTAGCTATGTCATCAGTTATAACCAGTGTTTAGCTATGTTATCAGTTATAATCAGTGTTTAGCTATGCCATTCTTTTTTTCATCTCCTCTATGGTTGTCCTCCTTCTACCTCAGTTTTATATCTTCGCTATGTCATCATTGTTTGTACTCAGTGTTTTCGCTGCATAGGTCAGTGTCCATCAGTTATAATCAGTGTTTAGCTAGTCATCAGTTATAATCAGTGTTTAGTCTAGGTCATCAGTTATACATCAGTGTTTAGCTAGGTCTCAGTTATAATCAGTTGTTATTACATGGTTAGCTAGGTCATCAGTTATAATCAGTGTTTAGCTATGTCATCATTAATAATCAGTGTTTACTTATGTCATCAGTATAATCAGTGTTTAGCTAGTCCATCAGTAATAATCAGTGTGTTAGCTAGGTCATCAGTAATAATCAGTGTTTACTGTCATAGTATAATCAGATTGTTTAGTCTATGTCATCAGTATAATCATTGTTTTAGCTATGTCATCAGTAATAATCCAGTGTTTAGCTATGTCATCAGTAATAATAGTGTTTAGCTATGTCATCAAATATCATCAGTGGTTTATGCATATTCTCATTATAATCAGTGTTTAGCTAGTGTCATCAGTAATAATCAGTGTTTGTCTATGTCATCAGTAATAATCAGTGTTTAGCATATTCATCAGTAATAATCAGTGTTAGCTATGTCATCAGTACAGTTATGTCATCAGTTTTACTCAGGTAGCTATGTCATCAGATTTATATTCAGTGGTTTAGCTGTCATCAATTATATCAGTGTTTAGCTATGTCATCAGTAATAATCAGTGTTTAGCTATGTCTCAGTAATTATACCAGGTTTAGCTAGTCATCAGTAATAATCAGTGTTGCTATGTTCATCATATAATCAGTTTAGCTATGTCATTACTTGTAATTGGTACCAAGTTATGTCATCAGTTGTACTCAGCGCTTAGCATATCATCAGTTAATAATCAGTGTTTAGCTATGTCATCAGTTTATAATCAGTGTTAAAGCATAGGTCATCATTATAATCAGTGTTTACTTGTCATCAGTTATAATCAGTGTTTAGCTATGTCATCAGTAATATCAGTGTTTAGCTATGTCATCAGTAATAATCAGTGTTTAGCTATGTCATCAGTATAATCAGTGTTTAGCTATGTCATCAGTAATAATCAGTGTTAGCTAGTCATCAGTAATAATCAGTGTTTAGCTATGTCATCAGTAATAATCAGTGTTTTAGCTATGTCATCAGTTATAGTGTTAGCTACTGTCATCGTACTGTTTATTGTACCGAAGTATGTCATCATTTATAATCAGTGTTTAGCTTATGTCATCATTATAATCAGTGTTTCGCTATGTCATCATTATAATCAGTGGTTTCGCTATGTCACTAGTTGTACCAGTGTTTCGCTATGTCATCATTGTACTCAGTGCTTAGCATGTCATCAGTTATAATCAGGGTGTTGCTAGTCTCATTTATAATCATGTTTAGCTAGGTCATCAGTTATAATCATGTGTTTAGCTAGGTCATTCAGTTATAATCAGTGTTTAGCTAGGTCATCAGTTATAATCTTGTTTAGCTAGGTCATCAGTTAAATCAGTGTTTAGCTAGGTCATCAGTAATAATATCATGTTAGCTTTGTCCTCAGTAATAATCAGTGTTTAGCTAGTCATCAGTAATATCAGTGTTTAGCTATTCATCAGTAATAATCATTGTTTAGCTATGTCATCAGTAATCTAATCAAGTGTTTAGCTATGTCCAGTAAAATCAGTGTTTGCTATGTCACAGTAATAATCAGTGTTTAGCTATTTATCAGAATAATCAGTGTTTTAGTCTATGTCAGTACTTGTAATTGGTACAGTTATGTCATCAGTTTGTACTCAGTGCTTAGCTATGTCATCAGTTATAATCAGTGTTATGCTGTTCATCATGTTATAATCAGTGTTTAGCTAGGTCATCAGTTATAATCAGTGTTTAGCTAGGTCATCAGATAAATCAGTGTTTAGCTATGTCCTCGTCAGTCAGTAATAATCAGTGTTTAGCGATGGTAATCAGTAATAATCAGTGTTTCTATGTATCAGAAATAAGGTTTGCTATGCATTTCAGTAATAATCAGTGTTTAGCTATGTCATTACTGTTAATTGAGTACCAGTTATTGTCATCAGTTGTACTCACGCGCTTAGCATGTCATCAGTTATAATCAGTGTTAGCTATGCCATCAGTATAATCAGTGTTTATAGCTAGCCATCAGTTTATAATCAGTATTAGCTATGCAATCAGTTATAATCAGGGTTTACTAATCATAATTAGGGTTACTATGTCACAGTATACATCAGTGTGTTAGCGTTTCATCAGTCAAAGGATAATCAGGTGTTTAGCTATGGCATCATGTATAAATCAGTGCTAGCTATGTCATCAGTTTTATAATCAGTTGTTTAGCTATGTCATAATCGCCTGAGATATTCAGTCGTTATCAGGCTAAGGTCATCAGTATAATTAGTGTTTAGCTATTGTAATCAGTAATAATCAGTGTTTAGCTATGTCATCAGTAATAATCAGTGTTTAGCTATGTCATTACTTGTAATTGGTACCAAGTTATGTCATCAGTTGTACTCAGTGCTTAGCTATGTCATCAGTTATAATCAGTGTTTAGCTGTCATCAGTTATAATCAGTGTTTAGCTAGGTCATCAGTTATAATCAGTGTTTAGCTAGGTCATCAGTAATAATCAGTGTTTAGCTATGTCATCAGTAATAATCAGTGTTTAGCTATGTCATCAGTAATAATCAGTGTTTAGCTATGTCATCAGTAATAATCAGTGTTTAGCTATGCCATCAGTTATAATCAGTGTTTAGCTATGCCATCAGTTATAATCAGTATTTAGCTATGCCATCAGTTATAATCAGTGTTTAGCTAGGTCATCAGTTATAATCAGTGTTTAGCTATGTCATCAGTAATAATCAGTGTTTAGCTATGTCATCAGTTATAATCAGTGTTTAGCTATGTCATCAGTAATAATCAGTGTTTAGCTATGTCATCAGTAATAATCAGTGTTTAGCTATGTCATTACTTGTAATTGGTACCAAGTTATGTCATCAGTTGTACTCAGCGCTTAGCTATGTCATCAGTTATAATCAGTGTTTAGCTATGCCATCAGTTATAATCAGTGTTTAGCTATGCCATCAGTTATAATCAGTATTTAGCTATGCCATCAGTTATAATCAGTGTTTAGCTATGTCATCAGTAATGAGTGTTTAGCTATGTCATCAGTAATAATGAGTGTTTAGCTGTCATCAGTAATAATCAGTGCAGTGTTCTCCCCAGAATTTTTTTCAAGCCGGGTGGCATGAAAAAGTAGCCGGGTGGGGTGGGATGAGACAAGGAAATTTGGTGGTGGGGAAAATTCTGCACTGCATCATGCTCATTATATAGTTTTACAACATCTGCAGGGAATTGTAGTTCTACAACATCTGAAGGTAACCCATGTAAAATGGACTGGGCAGTTTTGGCAGGAGTTTTTACTGATATATTGGCACACGTATTAAACCTACATCTAACTTTTTTTAAATCACAAGTGTTCTCTTAAGAAATTTTTTCCAGCCGGGTGGCATGAAAAAGTAGCCGGGTGGGCCGCCCGGCTAAAAGACCCTAGGGAGAACACTGCAGTGTTTAGCTATGCCATCATTTATAATCAGTATTTAGCTATGTCATCAGTTATAATCAGTGTTTAGCTATGTCATGAGTTATAATCGGTCCTTAGCTATGTCATCAGTTATAATCAGTGCTTAGATAGGTCATCAGTCATAATTGGTGCATAGCTATGTCATCTGTTATATTTTAACCCGTTATACTTGGTAATCTAAATAAAATCATTGGTTGTCAATGTGGGAACCAATTCTTTCTATTCGTCCCTCAAGTCAAGTTGTGTTATTTTTACATTAAAGAAATGTTGGGGGGGGGAAGAGTTAAAAGTCCCATCTAAAGGGGAAATTGAATCAATCCCCTTTTACCAGTTTAATATCAGGCTCCCGAGTTCACCCCCCGAGTTTAAATAAAATCCTCTTCCCGTCTCGTAAATAAATTCCCTTTGAAACACAAAAAAATACTAATAATTTGCAGGTCTGGTGCATTTGATCTCCTTAATAACCTTGCCATGAAGCGCGTTGGCACTGAAAGAGTTATTCTTTAAACACAATACGAGCTTTAAATTGATAATGTGTTAATAACAATGAGTGGAGGTTTTTGGCAGGAGCCAGACCTTAGCAACTTGAAAAAACATCAGCAAAAATTATTTATTTCCTCTCGTTGGCTGAAAGGAAAATGGACTACCTTGGCTCGAATTCCATTTCTGGTTTCAATTACATGGAGAGAGACTAGAGGTGGGGTGGGTGGGGGATCAAGGGAAAGGAGAAAAAATATGTCAAAACCTAACAGACTCAATGGCCAAAAAAGCCCTGCCATAGTGGATCCTATATTTGCTTGTTAAGAATTGTGCCATCAACATATTAAATAAAAGGTAAGGGCCAGAGAATCCAGTTCCAACGTCAATGCAAACCCACAGCAGTAGACGATATTTATGTTAAAGATTTTAGCCCAAGTCAAGGTAAATGAGGAAGTATGTGACCAAAACATCAAACCATCAAAAACCACCATATTGTTGGTTAGGTGCCCTATCTCCAAATGTGTTATGTAGGTCCATACATGAAACAACTGCTTGGGCCTTTCAAATATTTGGGACTTCAACAGATGTAACTTTCTGGTAGACAGTATCTATTTAAAAACTCTTAAAGGGTAACTGTGGTGTCCTCTCGTACCTTTCAAACATCCCTAGGATGAGGTCTCTAGCTTCTCTGGATCTTAAGTTATAGACTTGTAAAGTTACACTTTCCAGACTGCCTTGACTCTGTGTCTCTGTGACAGGCACATGTTACAAGCTGTGCCATAAGCACCACCCCAAAAAAGAAAAATTTCGGAAGCTAGTTATAGACCTGCAACCATTCTCTGTCCATTTCTCTACCTATGGACACCTTAGAGAAAGAAAATGCTTTCTTTTCAGACTGGTAGCTAGTTTACAAATGATGCAGAAGTTTGGGTGGTGGGGTTTATGGTCAGCCGATGATGCTGTCCTAGCAGTGGCTAAATTTTAACCTACAACTTGGGGCAGGCCAGTGGTGCTGTCACAGCTCACAGTGCAGCCAGAAGCATAATCCTGGGGTCCTCTTTTTATTAAAGGCCACTTGTATGGAGATCACAGTTCCCTACAACTACAACCAACCATTAATACCATCCATATATTCATCCAGAACTCTGGACACCCAACCATTATGGTGCCTTAATAACATCTTAAAGTCCATAGGGGTACTTTAGTGCCTATACTCAGTATTGGAGCGGACGTTGTCATGTTTGCGCCAACATCCACTCAAAAAGTCAACCAAGCTTGTTAAAGGATAACTAAATCAGTTGTGATGCTATTATTTACCCAATATTTGGTGCAGGTGTTATTGCATCATTGCTTTGATTTCTTTCATCACTTCCAGCTTCCCATGATCCTATGCAACTGGCCATATCCTCTCCTCTTCAAATCTAAGGGGATGCTTAAAGCAAGACCAAGAAAATAGGACCGTGGGAAGTAGAAGAGGCCAAGCAACAATGACTTTACATAGTTATAAAGCTAATCTTCATGGGAAAACATGTAATCAGTGTCATGGGAACAGGTGCATTGTGTGCTATGTTTCTTCCATACAACTGTAGACTAATCCAGCTTATGAAGCCACAAGATTTGGCAAAAAGGCAAGGCCGGCAAGTCAAAATATTCCAGCATGCACTGCAGATTCAGTCAATGACAGTGTAGTAGGCGTCCTACTTAGATAGGACTCTAGCCAAGAAGTTTTCCACCAATGGCCACGCCACAATTTCAAACGGAGATCTGATTGGATGGGATATAGCCGAACTACTAGTGGTGGGGAGGAGACAAGTTGCCTGTGGGCCCCTCAAGATAGTTAAAATCTTCCTTTACAACACATGGCATTATTATTAAACTACTAGCAGAATATTTTGAAGAATAGAGTTGAATACAGGATAAGGCTTGTACATATCACAACAGAGGGTGGGCGCATACACGTAGCCCCCACGTAGAAGGATTAGCATTAGACTGCGCCATCATTCAAGATGGCCGTCCAAGGACGCATTATGGACAGTTCAATAAAAGGGCATCAACTTCTAGCAATAACAACGATAGATGGAAAACAGCCTTGGTACAAACCGAATCCCTAGAGGACAGAAGGCGGCCATTGCAGTAAGAAAAAAAAAGAAAAAAACAGAACAGTCAAACAAACCATCTAAGTGAAGAATTTGAGGAATATACAGAAATCTTTATTAACCTGAACAAACAGACCCAGGCGATACGATCCCATTATTTTTACAGCTGGGGGATATAATAAAATACATTCATTTTGGACACGGAATCTGTCTGAACTCCTCCCGATGAATCATCTTTAAGAATACAGCGCCCCGACCAAAATAAGCAACACTGCTCCTTCCTAGGAAAGGTCAAGGGTGCACAATATTCCCTTTATTATCTTAAATGAAAGTTATTTAATATGAACAAGTTCATAAGGTTTCAAAATGGCCAGGTTCATCCTGTCCTACAAGGTCTAATATTTGGTGTACTTGTAAGGTCAAGAAAGGAAACCCTTCAAGGTCACACCAAAAGATGGTAGCTAACCCAACAACATGGTCTAATACTTGGTGTACTTGTAAGGCCAAGAAAGGAAACCCTTCAAGGTCACACCAAAAGACAGTAGCTAACCCAACAACACATATCCAAATCTTGGCCTCGCCATGGGTCGTCCAATAATCTTACAGAAACAAGAGTGGAAAGTTGGCCATTCATGGTGGACCTCCGAGATAGCAATGAAGATGCCGAAAGATGAGATTCAGGAGGTACCACTATCCCGGGCCTGGTCAAATTTTCATTTAATTGGCCTATGTGGAGGGTAATTACCTAATTTTTATGGAAGGTCCTGTATGTTACCATCCATTTATTACTTTCTGTAGGTATGACCATATCAGATCCCTTTACAAAACAGATCATTAATACTAGAGCGACCTAGGAATCCAACCAGGTCCAAGCCCCAAAATAATATATATAACAAATATATATATTAAAAATCCTTAATAGTAAAATATTAATGATAAAAACCTTTATAGCCGTCAAGAGTCCCAAGTGTAGGGTAACAAGAACCATAATTATGCAGTGAGGAGTAGAATGGATTGAAATGGAATTTAAGGAGACTTGGTAGGTGCCATTGGAAGGGTGGCTGGGGGTGGGGGGGTTTGGGAAAGTTAGAAAAGGAAGAGACTGCAAAGCAATAATAACAATCACAGCGGGGGAGAGTCAAGCAGATGAAAGTCGCCCATTACAGCTCAAACACTGACATGTGGCATCCTGTGAGCTGCTTTCCTAGACTGGTTTTAACATGAACACATGACCCCTTCCACACGCTTGTGTTAGAATGTGCCTTCCCCCCCTCACCTCTACCACCAGAATGTCTCGAGGGGAGGGAGTTACTTCGTAACGGTCCAGAAGAAATGAAATATTGACTGGCTGCTCTCGACCGTTAAGTCTATCGAGGGTCTTTTATTAGAAACAAAACCAATAAGGGGGAATCTGGGATCCCATGTGTGTGACAAAGTTCTGGTTGATCCCCACCATGATAAAAGAAACACAAGGACTAGTTATTTGCCACAATACCCATGGTGCATCCTCCAGGTTAACCACAGCCGTAGGGCAGTAAGGCAACACCATCAGAACAGATAACTACATCTCCAGTCACTGGAATGGCTCAGACAGTTTAAATCCCACCATCCGACCAGCACCCACAGACTTGTATTATGGTCAGCCGGTACTACAACTCCCATCATTCTCTTTGGAGGTTATTAGTTGTATCATTCTCTCTAAAGATCTATATTTACAGCCTAACCACACACACGGGGGATTCCAGACCTTGCGTTTTATATTCCAGCTGCTGCAGAACCTCCTGCCATAAAGGGAGAGTAAAATAGACTGTTGGTTCTGCGTCAACCCCCAACGGGACCTTCTGACCTCAGTGGTGGATGTCTGGGGGTCTTCTAGGAAACGTTAATAAGTGAACGTAGCAAACACATTGAGGGTGAACGTGGGAGGGATAAGTCCCATTAAGCTGTGGACTGGTTCTGTATAACCCAGTTGGAACAGATAAAACAAAACCAGGTCTATTTATAGATACAAACGGCAACATTGTCACCAATGGTTCAAATCTACCAGGGAGGAATCTTCTCCTGCATGTGTACAAATCAATATACTGTATCGACGGGGGTCTTTAACCACACCTCCACTGACAGCAATCTCCTCAATAGCCTTCATAGTTGCCTTTAGGTCATTCTGGGAGCTGTAGTCCAAATATTTTTCAACATCTGAGGATCCCTGATAGGATGATCTAGTTTCAATTTCACCTACCACTTCACAAGGGGGATTTCTCCCCCCACAGAAGATGAACAGCTGGAGATGGTTACCTGGATGGGACCCCCACAACTATCTTGTGTACTACCGGCCCTTTAATGATCACCTGATCCCAGCTTTCCGCATGTGAAACGGACCACAAACCGTTAATTCCCCGTAGAACCAACAATCAACATCTCTACTGGTGTCAACACTGTGTGACCTTGGCCAAGCCGTATCCTCTAGATCCCCTTGGGAAATGAACTGTCATGGGCTGGGGGGGGAAGATCTCATTGCCTACTGATATAATACACCGCCCATCTCACACTGATCATATAGACACCGCCCATACAACAACACTCGATATAATACAAAACCCCCATACACACCACTGATTAGAAAAATTAAACCCCCGCATACACACATGATATATAATCACCCCATACTCACACTGATATAATACACCCCCATACAACCAACTGATATAATACACCCCCCATACACACACTGATATAATACACCCCCCACCATACACACACTGATATAATACACTACCCCCATACACCACTGATATAATACACCCCCATACCACACTGATATAATACACCCCCTACACACACTGATATAATACACCCCAACCCCATACACACACTGATATAATACACCCCCCATACACACACTGATATAATACACCCCCATCACACACACTGATATAATACACCCCCATACTCACACTGATATAATACACCCCCATACTCACACTGATATAATACACCCCCATACTCACACTGATATAATACACCCATACACACACTGATATAAAAATACCACCCCCATACTCACACTGATTAATACACCCCCATACTCACACCTGATATAATACACCCCCATCCAACTCACACTGATATAATACACCCCCATACTCACACTGATATAATACACTACACCCCACTCACACTTGATATAACACCCCCATACTCACATACTGATATAATACACCCCCCATACCACACTGATATAATACACCCCCATACACACACTGATATAATACACCCCCATACCCACACTGATATAATACACCCCCATACTCACACTGATATAATACACCCCCATACAACACACTGATATAATACACCCCCCATACACACACTGATATAATACACCCCCATACCACACTGATAATACACCCCCATACCCACACTGATATAATACAACCCACTACTCACACTGATATAAATCACCCCCATACACACCTATTACATCACCCCCCATACCACACGATATAATACACCCCCATACACACACTGATTAATACACCCCCATACACACTATATATACACCACCCCATACCACACTGATATAATACACCCCCATACCACAAACTATTAAAATACAACCCCCATACACACACTGATATAATACACCCCCCATACACACACTGATATAATACAACCCCCCCCATACTCACCTGATATAATACACCCCCATACTCACCCTGATATAATACACCCCATACACACCACTGATATAATACACCCACCACACCCACACTGATATATACACCCCCATACACACATCTGATATAATACACCCCCATACCACACTGATATAATACACCCCCATACTCACACTGATATAATACAATACAACACCCCATACACACACTGATAAATACACCCCCCATACTCACACTGATATAATACACCCCCATACACACACTGATATAATACCCCCCCATACACACACTGATATAATACCCCCCCATTACACACACTGATATAATAACACCACCCCATACACACACTGATATAATACACCCCCTACTCACACTGATATAATACACCCCCCATACTCACACTGATATAATACACCCCCCATACACACACTGTATAATAACACCCCCATACACACACTGATATAATACACCCCATACACACACTGATATAATACACCCCCATACTCACACTGATATAATACACCCCCATACACACACTGATATAATACACCCCCATACACACACTGATATAATACACCCCCATACACACACTGATATAATACCCCCCCATACCCAACCTGATATAATACAACCCCCATACACACACTGATATAATACACCCCCATACACACACTGATAAAAAACACCCCCCATACACACACTGATATAATACCCCCCATACACACACTGATATAATCACACCCCCATACACACACTGATATAATACACCCCTAAAATACACCCCATACACACACTGATTAATACACCCCCTACACCACTGATATAATACAACCCCCATAACACACACTGATATAATACAACCCCCATACCACACTGATATAATAAACCCCCCATACTCACACTAGATATAATACACCCCCATACACACACTGATTAATACAACACACCCCCATACACACATGATATAATCACCCCAACTCACCTGATATAATACACCCCCATACACACACTGATATAATACACCCCCCATACACACACTGATATAATACACCCCCCATACACACACTGATATAATCACCCCCCATACACACACTGATATAATACACCCCACATACTCACACTGATATAATACACCCCATACTACACACTGATATAATACAAACAACCCCCATACCACACTGATATAATACACCCCCATACCACACGGATATAATACACCCATACACACACTGATATACTACACCCCCCATACACACACTGATATAATACACATACACCCCCATACACACACTGATATAATACACCCCCATACCACACACTGATATATACACCCCCCAACACACACTGAATAATACACCCCAACCACACTGATATAATACACCCCCCATACACACACTGATATAATACACCCCCATACACACACTGATATAATACACCCCCATACACACACTGATATAATACCACCCCCATACCACACTGATATAATACACCCCCATACACACACTGATATAATACCCCCCCCATACACACACTGATATAATACACCCCCATACCACACTGATATAATACACAACCCCCATACACACACTGATATAATACAACCCCCATCACCACACTGATATAATCAACCCCAACCCCACTGATATAATACAACCCCCATACACCCCTGATATATACACCCCATACACACATGATATAATACACCCTCCCATACCACAACTGATATAATACAACCCCCCATACAACACACTGATATAATACACCCCATACCACACTGATAATACTACCACCCCATACACACACACATGATATAATACACCCATACACCCCCATACCACACTGATATAATACACCCCCATACACACACTGATATAATACACCCCCATACACACACTGATATATACACCCCCTATACATCACACTGATATATCAACCCCCCCATACACACCTGATATAATACACCCCCATACACACACCTGATATAATACACCCCCATACTCACACTGATATAATACACCCCATACACACACTGATATAATACACCCCCCATACACACACTGATATAATACACCCCCCCCATACTCACACTGATATAATACACCCCCATACACACACTGATATAATACACCCCCATACACACACTGATATAATACACCCCCCATACACACACTGAATAATACACCCCCATACTCACACTGATATATACACCCCCATACACACACTGATATAATACACCCCCCCATACACACACTGATATAATACACCCCAATACACACACTGATATAATACACCCCCCATACACACACTGATATAATACACCCCCATACACACACGTATAATACACCCCCCATACTCACACTGATATAATACACCCCCCCATACACACACTGATAATAATACACCCCCATACACACACTGATATAATACACCCCCATACACACACTGATATAATACAACACCCCCACTACACACACTGATATAATACACCCCCATACCACACACTGTATAATACACCCCCCATACACACACTGTATAATACACCCCCCATCACACACTACGATATAATACACCCCCATACACACACTGATATAATAACACCCCCATACACACACTGATATAATACAACCCCCCATATCACACATGATATAATACACCCCCATACACACACTGATATATACACCCCCCATACACACACCTGATATAATACACCCCCCATACACACACTGATATAATACAACACACCCCCATACCACACTGATATAATACACCCCCCATACCACACTGATATAATACACCCCCATACACACACTGATATAATAACACCCCCCATACACACACTGATATAATACACCCCATACACACACTATATTAATACACCCCCCATACACACACTGATATAATACACCCCCATACCACACTGATATAATACACCCCCCATACACACACTGATATAATACACCCCCCATACCCCCACTGATATAATACAACCCTCCCCCATACACACACTGATATAATACACCCCATACACACACTCTGATATAATCCACCCCCATACTCACACTGATATAATACACACCCCCATACCAACCTGATATAATAACACCCCCATACACACACTGATATATACTACACCCCATCACACACTCATACATGATATAATACACCCCCATACACACACTGATATAATACACCCCCATACACACACTGATATAATACACCCCCATACACCACTGATATAATACACCCCCCATACACACACTGATATAATACACCCCCATACACACACTGATATATATACACCCCCCATACACACACTGATATAATACAACCCCCATACACACACTGATATAATACACCCCCCATAACCAACACTGATATAATACACCCCCATAACACACTGATATAATACACCCCCCATACACACACTGATATAATACACCCCATACACACACTGATATAATACAACCCCATACACACACTGATATAATACACCCCCCATACACACACTGATATAATACACCCCCATACACACACTGATATAATACACCCCCATACACCACACTGATAAATACACCCCCATACACACACTGATATAATACACCCCCCATACACCACTGATATAATACACCCCCATACCCACACTGATATAATACACCCCCCCATACACACACTGATATAATACACCCCCCATACACACACTGATATAATACACCCCCATACACACACTGATATAATACACACCCCCATACACACACTGATATAATAACCCCCCATACCACACTGATATAATACACCCCCATACACACACTGATATAATACACCCCCCATACACACACTGATATAATACACCCCCTCATACTCACACCCTGATATAATACACCCCCCATACACACACTGATATAATACACCCCCCTATATACACACCCTGATATAATAACACCCCCCTAATACACACACTGATATAATACAACCCCCCATACACACACTGATATAATACACTAACACACTACCCCCATACACACACTGATATAATACACCCCATACACAACTGATAATACACCCCCTACACACACTGATATATAATACACCCCCCATACACACACTGATTAATACACCCCCATAACACACACTGATATAATACACCCCCATACACACACTGATATAATAACACCTCCTCCATAACACAACCTGATATAATACACCCCCATCCAAAACACACACTGATATAATACACCCCATACACACACTGATATAATACACAACCTATACCCCCATACACACAACTGATATAATACACCCCCATACACACACTGATATAATACACCCCCATACACACACTGATATAATACACCCCCCACTAACACACACACTGATATAATACACCCCCCCATACACACACTGATATAATACACCCCCCATACACACACTGATATAATACACCCCCCTACAACATACATCACCCATACACACATGATATAATACACCCCCATACACACACTGATATAATACACCCCCCATACACACACTGATATAATACAACCCCATACACACACTGATATAATACACCCCCCATACACACACTGATATATATACACCCCTACCACACACGATATAATACACCCCCATACACACACTGATATAATACACCCCCATACACACACTGATATATATACAACCCCTATCACCACGATATACAACACACACACACAACTGATATATAATACACCCCCCATACACACACTGATTATAATATACAACACCCCCCATACACACACTGATATAATACACCCCATACACACACGATATAATACACCCCCCTACACACACTGATATAATACACCCCCCCATACACACACTGATATAATACACCCCCATACACACACTGATATAATACACCCCCCATACACACACTGATATAAATACATACAACATCCCCCATACCCCCACACTACACACACTGATTATAATACACCCCCATCACACACACTGATATAATACACCCCCATACACACACTGATATAATACCACCCCCCATACACACACACACACACACTGATATAATACACCCCCCATACACACACTGATATAATACACCCCCATACACACACTGATATAATACACCCCCATACACACACTGATATAAATACACCCCCCATACACACACTGATATAATACACCCCCCATACACACACTGATATAATACACCATAACACCCCCCATACACACACACACCACTGATATAATACACCCCCCATACACACACTGATATAATACACCCCCCATACACACACACACACACTGATATAATACACATCCCCCCCTCCCTATAGAGAAAAATCAATTATGCAAATGACAACAGTGAAATTCTCTGTTTAGAAGGCAGGTGGGATCATTCTGCACAGAGAAATAGTAGGCCCCCAGGCCCCTCCAGTTATGTTAAGGACTACAAATCCCAGCAGTCTCTGTAAGGTTACAGAAGGGTGTGCAGAGATTAGTAATTTAACAGGCAGGTGGTCAGACATGTACCTGCAGGGTAAACACGATTGACCCTAGGGGAGCCACAGCTTGTGCAGAACTCTATTTAGTAACTGAGCTCCCCAGCACAGGGACCTTACCGTAAAGGGACCCACAGCTGCTACAACACCTATTGGGTAACCGAGTTCCCTCTCCCCAAGCACAGGGACCTTATCGTAAAGGGACCCACAGCTGCTGCAGCACCTATTGGGTAACTGAGCTCCCCCAGCACAGGGACCTTACCGTAAAGGGACCCACAGCTGCTGCAGAACCTCCTAGAAACCAACCTGTCAATCAGCACTGGGAAATGACCCTAAAGGCAGAATTTTTTCGCAGCAGCTAAAGGGGAAATTAAACAAGGTGATGATGCAGCGTATGCAGAACCACTTACCTTCCCTTTACCTACACCCCCACACTGAGTGTACTGTGTGCAGTGTAAATAGTGTAGTGTGTATCTGTGGGTGTGTACTGTGTGCATCTGTTTTTGTGTAACATATAGTGTACTGTGTGTGTTTGTATGCGTGTAACATATAGTGTAGTGTGTGTATCTGTGTACTGTATACAGTGTAATGTGTGTGTTTGTATGTGTGTAGCATATAGTGTAGTGTGTGTATCTGTGTACTGTATATAGTGTAATGTGTGTGTGTGTTTGTATATGTTTAGCATATAGTGTAGTGTGTGTATCTGTGTACTGTATATAGTGTAATGTGTGTGTGTTTGTATTTGTTTAGTATATAGTGCAGTGTCTGTATCTGTGTACTGTATATAGTGATGGACGGTTCTGTATAACCAGTTCGGAAAAACAGATAAAACAAAACCAGGTCTATTATAGAGTACAAACGGCAACATTGTCACAATGGTTCAATCTACCAGGGAGGACTCTTCTCCGCATGTGTACAATCATTACTGTATCGACGGGGGTCTGTAACCACACCTCCATGAAGGCAAAATCTCCTCAAATAGCCTTTCATAGTTGCCGTCTTAGGTCATTCTGGGTAGCTGTTAGTTCCAACTATTTTCAACACTGAGGATCCCTGATAGGATGATCTAGTTTCATTCACCTACCACTTCACAAGGGGGATTTTCTCCCCCCCACAGAGAGAAGATGAAACAGAGGAGATGGTTACCCTGGATGGGACCCCCACAACATCTTGTTGTACTAACGGCCCTTTAATGATCACCTGATCCAGATTTCAGCATGTTGAACGGACCACAAAACCGTTAATTCCCCGTAGAACCAACAACAAACATTCTATACTGGTGTCAACACTGTGTGACCTTGGCCAAGCCGTATCCTCTAGATCCCTTGGGAAATGAAATGTCATGGCTGGGGGGGGAAGATCTCAGTGCCTAGCTGATATAATAACACCCCACATACTCAAACTGATATAATACACCCCATTACACACACTTGATATTAATAAACCCCCATACACACACTGATATAATACACCCCCAACTCACCACTGATATAATACACCACAATACACACATGATTATAATACACCCCACATACACCACTTGATATAATACACCCCCATACACCCACTGATATTATACACCCCCTTACACACAATGTAATAATACACCCCCATAACCACACTGATAGAATCACCCCCATACCCACAATGATATAATACACCCCATACCACACTGAGATAATACACCCCCATACTCACACTGATATTAATACACCCCCATACACACATGATAATTACACCCCCATACAAACATGATTATAATACACCCCATACACACACTGATATAATACACCCCCAATTACACACATGAATAATACACCCCATACTCACACCTGAGATAATACACCCCCCAAACACACACTGATATAATACACCCGCATACACACATCTGATATAATACACCCCCATACCCACACTGATAAATCCACCCCATAACAACGAATAATACACCCCCAACACACACTGATATAATACACCCCCCATCAAACCAATGATATAATACACCCCCCTACAACACACTGATTACATAACACCCCTACACACACTGGATATAAGACACCCCCATACACACACTGATATAATACACCCCCTACCCACACTGATATAATACACCCCCATAACACAGGATATAATACACCCCCTACACACACTGATATAATAACCCCCCATACACACAATGATATAATACCCCCCCATACACATTACACACAGATATTAAGACACCCCCAGACACACACGGAGATAATACACCCCCATAACACACACTGATAATAATGTACACCCCCATACACACACCACTGATATATACACCCCAATACACACCACTGATATTACACCCACCATACACACACTGATATAAATACACCCACCATACACCAAACTGTATTAATACAAACCCCCATACCACACTGATATAATAAACCCATACACACACTGATATAAGACATCCCACATACACACACTGATATAATACACACCCTACAAACACTGATTATAATACAACCCCATACACACATGATACTAATACACCCCCTACACACACTGATATAATACACCCCCCCCCACACACTGATATGTAATACACCCACATACACACACTGATATAAATACACCCCCCCATATCCCACTGATTATATACCCCCCCATATACATGATTAATAACCCCCCATACTCACACTGATATAATACACCCCATACACACATGATATGAATACAACCCCATACACACACTGATATAATAACACCCCATACACACACTGATATAATTACACCCCCCATACACCACTGATCTAAGACACCCACATACACACACGATATAATAATACAGACCCATATCCCCCCACTGTCTAATACACCCCCCATACCAACACTGATATAATACACCCAATACACACACTGATATAATACCACCCCCATACTCACCATGATATGATAAAACCCCCATACACACACTGATATAATGACACACCCATAACCACTGATATAATAAACACCCATACAACACACTGAAGGAATACACCCCATACAAACACGTATAATACAGACCCCATACTCACACTGATAAATACCACCCCCCATACCAAAAACATGATATAATACCCACCATACACACCACTGATATAATACACCCCCATACTCACACTGAGATAATCCACCCCCATACACACATGATATAATAAACCCCCTACACACACTGATATAATAAACCCCCCATACACACACTGATATATACACCCCCATAACACACTGATATAATCACCCCCATACTCACACTGACTATAATACACCCCCATACTCACACGATATAATAACACCCCCATACACACACTGATTAATACACCCCCATACACACAATGATATTAATACACCCCCCATACACACACTGATTATAATAAACCCCCCATACACACACTGATAATAATACACCCCCCCCATACAAACACTGATATAATACACCCCCCATACACAACACTGATTATAATTACACCCCCATAACACACAATGATAGAATAAACCCCCCATACACACAATGTATAATACACCCCCATACACACCAATGAAAATACCACCACATCACAACACTGATATCATACACCCCCATGACACAATGATCGAAACACCCCCATACACACACTGTATAATAACCCCCCATAACACACACTGATATAATACACCCCCACATACACCACACACTGATATAATACACCACCATAACCACCTGATATAATACACCCCCCATACAACACACTGATTATACACCCCCCCATACCACACAATGATATAATACCACCCCCATACTCCACACGATGAATACACCCCCCATACACACACTGATATATACACCCCCATTAAACACACTAATATAATACACCCATACACACACTGATATAATTAACACCCCCCAATAATCACACTGATATAATAAAACCCAATACACACACGGAGATTATCACCCCCCATACTCACACTGATATTAATACACCCCCCATAAACACACTGATATAATACACCCCCATACACACACTGATATTAATACACCCCCCATACTCACACTGATTAAGACACCCCCCATACCACAACTGATAAATACACCCCCATACACACACGCTATTTAAATACACCCATACTCACATGATATCATACACCCCACCCCATACCCACAAGATATAATACACCCCATACACACACTAATATCTACACCCCATACACACAATGATATAATATAATACACCCCCCATACTCAACTGATATAATACACCCCATTACACACAACTGATGATATAATACACCCCCATACACACACTGATAAGACACCCCCCATACACAACTGATTATAATACACCCCCCCCATACACACACTGATATAATACACCCCCCATACACACACTGATATAATACACCCCCATACTCACACTGATATAATACACCCCCATACAACACTGATTTATTAATAAACCCCACCCCATACACACCTGATATAATTACACCCCCATACACACATGATATAATACACCCCCATACTCACCCTGCATATAATACACCACATACACACATGAGATAATACACCCCCAACACACACTGATATAAATACACCCCCCATACACACACTGAATATATACACCCCCATACACAACTGAATATACAACCCCCCATACTAACACTGATATAAATAAACCCCCATACACCCCACACTGATATAATAACCCCCCTACACACACTGATATAATAACCAACCATACACACATGATATATACACCCCCATACCACCACTGATATAATACACCCCGTATACTCACATGAATATTAATACACCCACCATTACACACTAATGATATAAGACACCCCCAACACACACGATATAATACACCCCCCATGACACACACTGAAATAACTAAACCACCCTTACACACATGATACATCACCCAACATACACACACGGAATAATACACCCCCAACACACCCACTGATATAATACACCACCCATACACACACTGATATAATACACCCCCATACACACACTGATAGAATACAACCCCAACACACATGATATAATACACGCCACCATACACACACTGAATATAATTACACCCCCATAACACACACTGATAATAAGTACACCCCCATACTCACCACTGAGATAATACACCCCCCAATACAACAACGATATAATAACCACCCCATAAACACACTGCTATAATACAACCCCATACACACACTGATATAATACACCCCCATACTCACAATGAATTAATACACCCACATACACACCACTGATATTAAAATACACCCCCCATACACACACTGATTATAATTTACACCCCATACGAACATGATATAATACACCCCCCATACACACACTGATATAATACACCCCATTACACACACATATTAATACAACCCCCCATACCCACACTATATAATACACCCCCCATACACACACTGAGTATAATACACCCCATACACACACTGATATATCACCCCATACAACACACTGAGATAATACACCCCCCATACACACACTGATATAATACACCCCCATAACACACACTGATTATATACACCCCATACACACACTGATATCATTACACCCCATATCACACTGATATAATACACCCCCATACACACACTGAATATACACCCCCCTACACACACTGATATAATACACCCCCATACACACACTGATTAATACACCCCCAATACACCCACCACTGATATAATACACCCCCCATCCACACACGATATAATACAACCCCCATACACACAACGTATAATACACCCCCATACACACACTGATATAAGACACCCCCCATACCACACTGATATAATACACCCCCCATACACACACTGTTATACAACCCCATACACACATGATATAATACACCCCATACACCCACTGATACTAAGACACCCCCATACTCACATGATATTAATACACCCCCCAACACACACTGATAATAATACACCCCCCATACACACACTGATATAATACACCCCCCATACACACACTGATATAATACACCCCCCATACACCAAACTGATATTAATAACCCCCCATACACACCACTGATTAATAACCCCCCATACACACACTGATATACATACACCCCCATACACACATGATATTAAACACCCCCATACACCAATGATATAATACACCCCCCATAACACACACGGAATAATATCACCCCCCATACACACAAGGATCATAAGACACACCCCATACCCACACTGAATAAACACCCCCATACCACACTGATTAATACACCCCCCATACACACAATGATATACATACCCCCCCTAAACACACTGAGATAATACACCCACAATACACACATGATATAATACACCCCCCCCCCCTAACACACTGATTTATAATCACCCCCATACACACACTGATATAAGAACCCCCATACACACCACTGATATAATAAACCCCATACGCACCAATGATATAATACACCCCCCATACACACACTGTATAATACACCCCCATACACACAATGATATAATACATCCCCCATACACACACTGAATATAATACACCCCCCAGCCACACTGAAAATACAAAAAAAAAAAGAACCCCCCATAAACACACTGATAAAGACACCCCATCACACACGGCTATAAGACACCCCCCCCATACACACACTGATATAATTACACCCCCCTACACACACTGATATAATACACCCCCCATACCACACAACACTGAATAATACACATCCCCCCCTCACCTATAGAGAAAAATCAATTATGCAAAGGACAACAGTGAAATTTCTCTGTTTAGAAGGCAGAGTGGGATCATTCTGCCAAGAGAATAGTAGGCCCCCAGGCCCCCTCCAGTATGTAAAGGACTACAAATCCCAGCAGGTCTCTGTCAGGTTCCCAGAAGGGTGTGCAGAGATTAGTAATTAAAAGGGCAGGTGGTCAGAACTGTATGCAGGGTAAACAACGATTGACCCTAGGGGAGCCACAGCTTGTGCAGAACATATTTAGTAACTGAGTCCCCCAGCAAGGGACCTTACCGTAAAGGGACCCACAGCCTGCTACAACACCTATGGGTAACGGTTGAGTTCACCTTCCCCCAAAGCCACAGGGACCTTTCGTTAAAGGGACCCACAGCTGCTGCAGCAACCTATTGTGGTTAACTGAGCCTCCCACAGCCCAGGGACCTTACCGTAAAGGGACCCCACAGCTGCTTTGCAGAAGATTAGATCGTTACTAGAAACCAACCTGTCAATCAGCACTGGGAAATGACCCTAAAGCAGACAGACAGAAGTTTTTTCGCAGCAGCTAAAGGGGGAAAAAAAATTTAAACAAGGTGATGATGCAGCGTATGCAGAACCCACTTACCCTCCCTTTACCTACACCCCACACTGAGGGTACTTGTGTGCAGTGTAACTAGTGTAGTGTGTTATCGTGGGTGTGTACTGTGTGCATCTGTTTTTGTGATATGTAAACATATAGTGTACTGTGTGTTTTGTATGCGTGTACATATAGTTAGTTGTCTGTATCGTGTACGTATATAGTGTAATGGGTGTGTTGTATGTGTGTAGCATATAGTGTAGTGTGTGTATATGGGTTACTGTATACAGGTAATTGTGGTGTTTGTTTGTATGTGATGTAGCCTATAGTGTAGTGTGCTGTATCTGGGTACTGTAATATAGTGGAATGGTGGTGTGTGGTGTTGTATATGTTTTAGCATATAGTGTAGTGTGGTATCTGTTGTACTGTATATAGTGTAATGTGGGTGTGATTTGAATTGTTTAGATATTAGTGCAGTGTCTGTTCTGGTGTACTGTATATAGTGTAATGTGTTGTTGTATTTGTATGTGTGTGTAGCATATAGTGTAGGGTCATCTGTCTGTTATATATGTACTGTATATAGTGAATGTGTGTATTTGTATTGGGGTAGCATATAGTGTAGTGGTCTGTAGTGTCTGTATCTGTGTACTGTAGATGTGTACTGTGTGTTTGTAGGATGTTCATAAATGTAGTTGTGTATCTGTGTGGGTATCTGTGTGTGTATCTGATGTACTGTATAGGTGTAATGGGGTGGTGTGTGTGTGGTGTGTTGGTTGTCTTGTTTATCTGTGTGTGTATCTGTGTACTGTATATAGTGTGTGTGTTGTGGTTGAGGGGAGGTTGTGGCTGCTGGGAAAGGTGGTAAAAGGGGGGGTCCCTGGTCCCTAGCTGCTGCAGCCAGACCATCGCCTACCCTGATTGATTGATTCGGCCCCATTTACTAGTTGATTGGATCTATCCCCCAGACAGGTTGGAACAGATTGGATCTGTCCCCCAGTACACTGATATGATATGATTTGCGACCCAATAGGACTGATTGGATCATGACCCCATAGACTGATTGGTTGGTTCTGTTCACTATTGAACTGGTTAGGGGGTTCTGATTGGATCTTTGCCCCCACGAGATTGGACCAGTACCCATACACTGATATGATCTGAGGGGATTGTCCCCATAGTCTGATTGATTGGATCTTTGTTCCCAGAAAGGTGGGATCTGTCCCCATCACTGATCTGATCTGATTGACCTTCCCAATAGACTGAGTGGACTTGACCCCATTAGACTGATTGGACTGACCCACATAGACTTATTGGAATCTGACCCATAGACTGATTGATCTGTCCCATAACGGATTGGGATTTGTCCCTACTAGACTGATTTGGATCGTCCCCATAGAGTGATTGATCAGTAACCATAGATTTTGTATTTGGGTATGTCAGTACCCATAGCATTGGTGGTTGTGATTGGATTCTGTGCCCTTAGATTGATTGGATCTGCTTGGATCGGTGACCAGTAGATTGATTGGATTCTGAGGAATGTGGCCATATATTTATTGGTCGATTGCGGTCTGTTCCTATAAGATTGGGGGGTTTGTGAATTGGATCTGATTGGGTCTGTCCCTATAGATTAGGGGTTGTGATTGGTCTGATTGGGTCTGTCCCCATAGATGGTGGGTTGTGATGATCTGTTTGGGTCTGTGCCTATAGATTGGTGGGTGTGATTGGATCTGATTGGGTCCTGTCCCTATGGATTGGTCGGAGTCTGAATTGGATGGTACTCCATAGGATTGGTTGAATATGATTGGATATGTGCCCATAGACTGGTGGGTTGGATTAGGTCTGTCCCAAACAGATTTTGGTTGGAATCTGAGTTGGATCTTCACCATAGATGGTTGGATCTGGATTGGGATCTGTCCCCATAGATTGGTGGTCTGATTGGATGGTTGTCCCCAAGATTGGTTGATCTGATGGAGCGTCCCCATAGATTGGTTTGGATATGATTGGAGCCTGCACTCACTATAGATTGTCGGATCTGTTCCCTATAGATGTGCCCCCGTTCGGGATCTGATTGGAAACTTCCCAATAGATTGGGGGTTGTGATTGGACCCCTCCTGCCCCATAGATTCGGTCCGATTCCGATTGAATCTTTCCCCGTAGATTGGTGGATCTGATTGGATCTTGTCCCCATAGATTGGTTGGGTTGGATTGGATCTGCCTCATAGATGGGGGGGTTTGGGTTGTGATTGGATCTGTCCCCAATAGATTGGTGGGTGTGGATTGGATCTGTCCCCATAAATTGGTGGTTTGGCTGGACTGTAACCATAGGATTGGATGGAACTTACATGGATCTGTCGCTATAGATTGGCGGATGAATCTGATGGATCTGTCCCCATATTTGGTCGGATCTGATTGGAATTGCCCATAGTAGATTGATGGTTGTGTGATTGGAGGTAGGTTGCTGGGCCCCTGTGGTTGGTGCACGGTGTCTGGGTTTGTTTGTTAAAGAGCCACCAGGGGCCCCGCTCTTACCCATAATCGGCAGTTCTCGTGTCCCCAGCGAAGAAGCTGCCTCCTGGCTCCATGACGGTCGGGCTAGGAAGATCCATGTCCGGTGAGGGGGGCGGTTCCGATCGGCGGTACAGTCGTCCCGGTTATGGGGACAGGTGTCGGGTCATGGCACATCCAGCAGGGGGGGACCAGACAATAGGTCCGGTCCTGTCCGGCCGGTGCGGTTGTCGGGTTCCCTCCGGTGTCGCTGCGTCTCTGGGGCTCGAGTGCGGCTGCCCGGGGGACCGGAGAGGGAGGGGAGGGGATGTGGGAGGGGCCAAACCGATCCTCCCATCCACTGTCAGGCAACAGAGATCAACACTGACACTGCCTGTAAAGGGGGGAACTGACCCAAGACAGACCGGGGGAAACCGAAACTAAAATGGACCAGACAGGACCAGCTAAAGGATTGGGATCTGGAAACCTAATAATATATAATCTCTCGTCCACCACACAGAGCCCACCCCTCCAAGCACGACAAAGAAGACGAAGACGCAGAAGCGAAGAAGAAGAGGAGTGAGAGAAGAAGAAAGAAGGAAGAAGAAGGAGGAGCAGCAGGGAGGAGGATGGGGAGAACAAGAAGAAGAATGAAGACGACGAGAAGACGACCACGAGAAGTAAGAGGAGAAGGCAGCAGCACAGACAGAAGGAAGACGAGAAACGACACGAAATAAGAGGAGAAGCGGCAGGAGAACCAAGAAGAATAATAATAAAAATAATTATAATAATGGATTTTAATAATAATTAATAATATGGATATTTATATAGCCCGCCACCATCTTCAGTGGCCGCTTTACAATTACAGTCACAACATTAATACAGGGGGGTACTACGTGGTGACACAAGTATACCATATTACAACACAGCGGTAATTAATACAAATATAAGTTACACAGAGTGATGAGTTTCTTACAGCAATACCGTGATACAATAGGAGAGAGGACCCTGCCCAAAGAGCTTACAGTCTAGAGGATATGGGGTGAGACATAAGGTGACAGGAATCGGTGACTTTAAATAGATTGGCAGTGGAGTGTGAAAGGCGGGTTGGATCATATTGGGTAGTAAGAGGGGTAATGTCTAGACCAGGTTATATGGTGCCTGAAGAAGTGGGTTTTAAGGTTACGTTTGAAGGTATTAAGGGATGGTGCGTGCCGGACAGACGGACGAAGGGAGTTCCAGAGAAGAGAAGCAGCTCGAGTAAAGTCCTGAATGTGGACATGGGAAGAGGTGACAAGGGTAGATAAGAGGAGGGTATCATTAGCAGAGCGAAGGTTGCATCTGGGGAGATATCGGTGGATCAGCTCTGAGATATATGGAGGGTCTGTGTTGGATAGAGCTTTATAGGATAAGGTAAGATATATGGAGGCACTGTGTTGGATAGTGCTTTATAGGATAGGGTGAGATATATGGAGGGGCTGTGTTGGATAGTGCTTTATAGGATAGGGTGAGATATATGGAGGGGCTGTATTGGATGGTGCTTTATAGGATAGGGTGAGATATATGGAGGGGCTGTGTT